>CM021104.1:286670268-286691176 GCA_007115665.2 Sequoiadendron giganteum
TGTATGGAGTGACCTTGTTATATGTTTTGTTGCCTCTAGTGTTGGAGTGCGTTTCAGTTTGTGTCACCTCCTGTGAAAGGCGTGGTCATGTTATCTTGTGTGTTGTCAAGTACAAGAGTGGCTTTCGTAGGGGCCAGAGCCCGGAAGAGGTAAGATTAGGTAACCTTCAGAAGTGGTTTAATCAAGTGATAACTAAAACAATACTTAGAAGATTAGAACTAACTTCTCACTAATCAAGTTAAGTTGGCCTCACTCATAGGCGCAAGGGCTCATTTGGACTTGGGATGAGTGAGAAGGCCATGGGATGGCAAGGTCATCTTCTTGTTTGTATGAAAGGTATCTGATTCCGCATTAGTAAGTATGAGGGCCGGGGATCGGTTTGGGCCACCATCCTAATGATCCGCAGTGGGTAACTCATGGTGAGCTATGCGATGACACTCTGTCTAGGATAACAGTTGCTTTTATTTTTACATTAGTAAGTATGAGGGCCAAGGATTGGTTTGAGGCCACCATCTTGACTATCCGCAGTGGGTAACTCATGATGTGTTGTGTGATGGCACTTTATGTGACCATAGTTGGTACTTGTTTATTGTGGGTATGGTTTTCGTAACATACTTGATGTAACCATAGTTGGTATTCGATTATTATGTGTATGGTTCTATTAACATACTTGATCTACTTTAATTTTGGAAGCAATGTGACCATGTAGTGTTGTACTTGTGTTGTACTTGCATGGTATTTGAGTTGTATTTGAGTTGTACTTGAGTTGTACCTTGGGATGTTCTTATGAGGTTCATGTGATTGGTTGTTTCAGTTTGGTTCCGTTTTATGTTGGCTTGTGTCTAGAGGTAGATGGTCTTGGCTAGGATTCCTTGTTACTATCTCCTAGCATGAGGGGTGGGCCTTTGAGTTCCACTTGGTTGGGTGGCGTGCACCTAAAACTGTTGGGTTCTTTCTTCATGTTCTTGTGGATGAGACTTCCAATTGGAGAGCTTGTGGGTTTCAATATCATTTATTGCTTTATTTCATTTCAATTGATCTTGTATTATTTTACCCCTCAGTTGTTATCGAGGTGCAAGTTGTATTTATAAACTTATTTATTGGACTTGCCTCATTCGGGCAATGAGAGATGTAATTGTAATATTTAATTATGAATTAATGAAATTGAAAGTTATCTTTATGCTTGATGTGAACTATCTTAATTGGAATGTATGTATTTAAATTATTGAGTAAATGAATGTCATGGTTTAATTCATGTTTTTTGTTGAGGTTCTCTATAACCTCTGTCTCATTACCTTAGAGGTTGTTTAGTTAGTGAAATTTCTTATTAATTGTTTCTAAACAAAAAAAAATTAGCCTGTTTAAGTAGTTGTTTGCAACTTCCTCTAGGGTTGTGTGGCGGGGCATTACAGTATTGGTCATATGCTTGAGAACTTCATCATAGTGTAGTGATGCATTTGGAGTTTAGCATGAGATGATCATTTTTAGGTGCCCATGGATACATGAAGAATAAGGTGAGGCTGAATTTCTCTTAAGAGGAGAGAAATGTTGATGGTTACTCTTGATGAAGATTTCAACATATATCCTAAGAATCCTTCACCTTTGTTGGATGTGAGTTCAATAGAGACCAATCAGGAGATTTCTCTTCGAGAAGTCATGATGGTTTTCATATCTTAGAGGAGCACTCTCGTTCCCCACTCTTGGTCTACTTGGAAGTTTATCACTTGAGAGGTATTGCCCATTGTTTCTCTCAGGTGTTTTATGATTTATTTCATGGATATGAATTTTGAATTGCTATTAGATGATTATGAAGGATTCATTATGAGAGATGGATAGCATGGTTATCTCCTTATGCTTTGTGATTATATTCATTGTTGTGAATTTTAGGAGATGCATTGGGCATATTTCCTGAAATGGGAAATGAAATTGTTTTGATCTTCTATGAGAGGCTTACATCAATATTAATTACATGATATATATGTTGTGTTTGATCTTGGAGATTGAACAGTTGGGTGTTGTTATGTTGTTCTCTTTGGGGTGTTGTGAGGGAGATCATACTTGACATAGTTGGTATTTAAGAGGTGTATGTAGGAGGATTTTTCTATACGTACATGATGTGCATAGGTGTTCTCTTTGGTCTTGTTTATCTTCCTAGATGTTTGTTTTAACATTACATTGGTTTGAGATTTGGTCAGAGTTGTAGTGATCACTAGCTTGTGGTAATGTGTTTTCACTCATGTTCTTGGGTGATGACATGGAGGTTCTTACTCTCTTTCTTTTGTTGGGTGTGGAGAACTTAGAAGAGCTATGAAGACTTGTTGTGAGAGTTTTTCTTATAGGTTATTTAATTACAAGTTGCACATATCATTTATGGATGATTCCTTGAAACTACATGTTTACACTCTATATTATTCTATTAGTAGACTTGGTATGCCTTGATCTTGGCAGATTTGAAATTACCAGTGCAGTGGGAGTTCTTGGATGTGTTTTGTCTTCTTTGATTGGTTGGCACATGGAGCTTGTATTCATTGTTGATGGGTTGGTTATGGAGTGGCATGAGTTTGCTGATGTGGATACCTTGGGGGTATGTGTGTTATTTTTAGTTGTGTGGGTGGATCAGTTGGATGGGTGTAGACAATGTTCTAGTTGTTGTTCTAATTGGTGTTATATCTTGTTTCTAGATAAGTTATTCATGGATGTGTTAATTTTGTGATTCTTATGTATATCTTATGAGCATAGTGAAGTGGTGGCAGTATGTTATAGCATTTCTATCAGATGGATCTAGTGCTTATGTTCTTTAGACTAGTGCATATTCACCATGGCTCATTCCTTTCCTTTGGAGGATGGTAGGAATTGTTGCATGAGATGGTGTACATCTTAGATGTTGGTGCAGGTGTCTTAGTGGAGCATGGAAGCATTGGGTGATGATCTTGTTGAATGCATTGATGGATGATATAGTGACTTCTAGCTTTGGAAGGAGCTAGTAAATTCTTCATCAAGTTGGAGAATGTTGAGAAATGTGACTCAAATTTTATTAGCTTGATCGACTTCCTAGAGCAGTTGTGTTCTTCTCTTATTCATCCTATATGTCACACGATCGCTGAAAATCCTAACTTTAGAACTCATGTCATGGGGTTGTAGAAATTCATAAATTTTGGACAAACCTTTCGCTAGATCGTAGAAAATTGAAACTTTGAAACCTATGTCTCAAGGTTCTAAATTTTCATAACTTTTTGACTTGGCGACATTGGGGTTCTTGTGCTTATTGAAATGTCACGGGTTTTGGGAATTTCATAACCTCTGATGGAGGTTGTGAAGTTTGGTTTTTTAGCGACATAGCAATCCTAAGTTGGCATTGACTTTTCAACGGTGACTTGGATGTCATGGAGGTAGTGGGGACCATAGTGTATCAGTTAAAGGTGATCTTGATCTATGGTTGTGATGTGCTTGATCCAACTTTGCTTGTTTCTTTTGTGCTTCTTTGTGGTGAGGACCGACAAACTCTTATGAAGTGAGAAGAATTGATTGAGCATTTGACACCTGTTAGCATGATTAACGGTTCCCACTAGCCCCACACCTCTTGTGGTGGGTCCCGAGTGACTCCTACGGGGTGTGTGGGCTTTAGACACGTGTCATGGCATTAATTCTTGTCTAGGAGACTTGTTGGGAATATTGTTGACTCCTTTTATGATTCTTTGGAATTACACAAGTGGTTTATGTTTGTCTTGGTGGACTATGACCACAACAAGCATTATATGAAGGAGAAGTTAAACTACCAGGTTGGAAAATGGTGATTGGTTGTTGACTGTTGTAACCATTTTTTCGTGGAAGTTGAAGCAAACCATTTCCTATTAGTTGAGAATGAATGTTATAAAATTTTGAATGTTCTACAATGTTAGAGAAATGAGAGATAAAAGTAGGGTTATGCTATCATATTATCTCTATATGGAACAAGATGTAAACTCAGTAAAGGCTTAGAGCCTGAATTGTATTTGTAACTATTTTATATTGTTGAATAATACAATGGTGATCTGGTATTTTGGAGTGTGGGGTTTTTTACTTGAAAGGATTTTCCCCACATATATCTACGTGTTCATGTCTTTTGTTCCATATTTCATGTTTAATGGTTCTATGTGATTGAATCTACTTAATTGTGTTGTTTGGAACTGGTTTAATAAGAATTTATTTTTCTCTAAGGGTCAATGTGGGAAATGAACTATGTTTGATTCCACCTTGTGGCATAGTAGTTCATGTCTTTGAGGAAATCTAATGAAATAAAAGCTACCGAAGGCAATACTAATCTTGGATGCTTCTTTATGAGATGACCCATATTTTCCCAACTTGTCAAGATTAAAAGAGAACTGATCGATGAATTTATTAGTGATTTCTTGAAAAGTTTTGATATATAGAGGTAGTTGAGAAAACCAATCCATTGTGGGACTTGCTAGACTTCAGTGGAAGAGGTGCATTATAAGAATCATTGTAGGCCACCTCCATACACATGACGTTAAACTCTTTAACATGGTCCACATGACTTCCCCTCCCTTTGTATTTATTTGGAGATCTTGTGTTTCTTGTGATAATGCCTTAAATTGTGATGCTAGATCATCTTTCGGGTTTGGTGGAGGAAAGTACATTGCATATTGTGGGATGGTGGATGGGTTGTATGTGGGAGTATGATATGATAGGGTTTTGTATGGTGTGTATTGCGGTGTGGGATTTTGTGAAGGTGATTGTAGTGTTGATATATATGTTTTAGATGCATTTGTATTAACGATTTTATGTTGAGGATTATAGTAGGAAATTTGTTGTGGTTGTTGTTGTTGGGCATAATATTGAGCTAGTAAGGCTTTTTGTTGTTATTGAGGCACAAGGGCTTCTTATTGGGCTTGCTATTGTTGTTGTGTTGCTAATGTTTCTTGATGTTGGACTTGTTGTTGGTGTGTTGCTAAGGTTGCTTGCTATTGTTGCTACTGTTGTTGTTGCTACTATTGTTGGGCTACTAAGGATGCTTGTTGTTGTTTCTTTTTTTGTTAATATTGTTGTTGTGTTGCTAATACTTGTTGTTGTTGTTGTTGTTGTTGTGCTACTAAGTCTTCTTGCAGTTTTTTTTTTGTTGTTGGATGACTTATTGATAAGCCTGTTGTGCTTGCTACAAAGCTAAGGCATGTGCTTGCACTATATGATCAGCTGGTTGTTGGGACAATTATGATGGATTTTGGTTGTTGATGTTTTGAGTAGGTAGTGGATTGTTGATGAGAGATTGGGGGTTCCCTTGGTTTAAAATTCCTTGGAATATGGTGGATTGAGATTGAGGAATGTAAACGTTTGAGGTCCTATTTGATTTTGCATGGTAAAATGGACCATGGGAAAATATGAGGATGGTTCCATTAGATTTTGTGATGGTAATGTTGTACTAGGACCTTGAGTCCATTGATTAAAAAGGTTCCCTTGACTGATGTCTTGAGTATTTCCTTGCACTAGGGATGTGGACAAGGTATTACCTAGGTTAATGAGATCAGTGATCGAGGGATTTTTCTAATTCAGGTTGATGATGGATGGGATGGATGTGTTTTATGAAACTAATGGTGCAGATGAACCAATCAGAGGATTGGATAAATATGTCCCTATTTGCATTAAAGGGTGAATTTGCATTAGGGTGTTGGCATTCCCTTGTTGGTCAATTTGAAACACTTGGCCTATACTTCCTTGCAGGATGTTGGGCACACTTGTGGTACTTTTGGGGATGGATGAAGATGGGTACCCTTGATATATTGATGTTTTCATGGAATCATGAAGTGTAAGTGGTTTATGTTGATGTTGGGGGTGTTTAGGAACATTAGAAGTGCCAAATATTGGTGTCCAAGTGGTGGGTGGATTGGTGTTGAGAGTACCCATAAGTGTGTTGCTTTTCAAATGATAGAGTATGTCCAAAGTCTTTAACAAGACTAGCTACAATACTAGGAGTGGATGTTTGATATGGAAATTAAGTTGTTTTCAAGGTAGATGAATTCAAGCCTTGTGTCAATGATTGCGCAACAACAGATAGTGAAACCAAAGAAATATTTTCTAAGGCTTGATGTTCTTATTTTTACTCCATGATTTCTTTCTTAGTAAGTCCAAATGGGTTAAATTTGTGATGTCTTCTATATCATATGTTCCTGATGGAGATGAGGGTTGTTGTGATGGAGTAACTCGACTTCTTAGATTGAATTCTAAAGGATTGGGATCACTTGAGGTGAATGTGACTTTGGTTTTCTCCATAATTCTCTTGTGTTGTGATCTTGTCTTTACCATAAATTTTGGGTCACCTATGGGAGAGTTGTGTTGAGATTTGTAGTGTTTAAACTCTAGTTGACTCAAATCTAGGTAGAAGGGATGCTCTAAGCCTTTTGGGAACAATGATGATAATGGGAGATGAAAAGGTGACTGATGTGGAGAGTGATCTTTGCAAACATGTTGGAACAACACTTTTGAATTAAGTTAGATGCTTTGATGTTTGGATAAAATTTGTTTATGAACTTTAAAATCTTTAGGGTAGACTCGTGACCTTCAAGATAAAATATTTCAAAGATGATAACTAACTTAACTAAGTTCATGTAAAAGGATTCATTTCACATAAAATGTAGCTAAGTTAGGAGTTGGTTTGATAGATGTTTAAGTCCAAAAGTGTTGGTGTATTTAAAATTTTTGCAAAGATAGGTGAAGTGAAGGATGCAATTTGATGAAGGGGTGGTTGAAATGTTTGACCCAATGTTGACCTAAAGTGAACCTTTGTTTGATAAGACCACGGTAGTGAGAAACATGCTAGACCTCTAATGTTTTCAAATCCTAAAGACCCAATGATTTAGATAGGTTCAAGATTATAAAAAAGACCAAGGTTTTGACTATTAAAGAATGCATAGGGTATGTGCAAGATCATTATGGGCCAAAAAGTGGTGATATGTAAGTGATATTATGGCCCATGTGGCTGATGATTTTTTTAATTCCAAAACTGATTTAGAAACAAAGGGTTTTTAAAGGAGATTTTTAGATTTCCACCAATATAAATTATTCTTTACTTTGAATTTAATAAATAATTATTATTCATTTTCTATTTGAATTATGACTAAATTCCTAATTGATAGGTTGATTGAAAAACATGTATAGATTTCAAACGGTATCATATTTTTTGAATTTGAAACATGTGTCACATTCTATGCTTTGCATAATATAGGATTTAAAAAAAAAATTGAATGTCATGAAGTTTTGACCAAGTTAAGGTGGTCAGACATGCGAGTTTTTATATTTTTTTAAAGATGTAATAAAAAATTCATAATTAATTATTTACTTGGAAAAACATTATAAAAAAATATTCATCACATCGGAAAATGAGTCCTCTTCTTATATCTAAAATATTATAAAAAAATATTATCATTGAATTATTGTGGTTAGGGTGGTCAGACAAACACCTACTTCTTATTTTTTCCCTGAAATTTAAGCACTACTACATTGAAATTTCAAATTTTCACCAAAAAGGTTTTTTTTTTTTTTTAAATAAACCTAGTAGTTTAGAAACTACATTCAATTTGCTACAAATTATATTCTTACATATTTTTGAAATAATATAGATAGCTTATTGAAATTTTTATGTCAAGTTTCCTAACTCTAATTTTCTGAATTTTTATTGCCACTTAAGGGCCTACTTTTTCCATTATGATTGTACACATACCCCATACAAGCCTAGATTGTTCCTTGAAGAATGTTTGTGAAAGTTGTATACCAACCTATTTCTATTTTTATGAAGTGCTAAAAGGTGTTTTTTGATGGCTTTTGGACTAAGATGTCCAAGCTTGAAATGATGACCTGTAGATCTCATCTTGGGGATTCTGATTTTTCATGAGATCATTTAGAGAAGTTAAGATCATGAAAAAGAGGATATGTATTTCCATGCACGTGGTGGTAATATGGGCCTTCCAGCCTCAATATCAATTTGTTCCTCTTATTTTTCAAGATGTTTGTTGTGTTTCCCCATTGAATGGGTGTTTCCTTTGTTTCAAAAGTGAAGCTTCTCAAACTACTAATTATATCGGATTTTTCACCTTCAATAAGTTCAAAGTTTTGTTGAGTGACAATGGGAGTAAGGTGGAGTTGTTCAGTGGGAGCGATCAATCTCCAAATGGTCATTTGGGGTTCAATTCATCAATTTATCTTGCTTCATTTTGTTTCTTTACCATAAACACTTGTCTTGATTAAGTTCAAACTAAATGTCTATGTTAGAAACATCATCAATTCCACAAGTTCCATTTTGTGAAAATGATGAAATTCAAGCCATAGTTTCCTATGTTAAATTTGGGAAGTATGGATTGAGATGTAAACCAAAATACTTAGAAGTCTCTAAAATAATTTCTTATGACAAGCATTAATATCAAGGTTTTGTCAAAGGGTATCCATACTTAGACCAAAGGGTTTGAAATTTTGAGGAAGATTGTGAATGTTTGCAATTTTTGGGAACCAAGTAAAGTATTAAACTAACTCACAAGCATCTACCACCTTAGGTTTAGAAGATACTACTCACTAAATCCCCACTTGGATTTCTCCAAACACTAAGACAATGCGACCAACTAGAGATTTGGCGAAACTGGCTCCCCTCCATGGTACACACTTCTCGGGACCACCAAATATCAAATCATGAAGATTCAAAGATCTTAAGGATTTTTTTGTTTTAAGAATGAATATTAAAATGTGAGGTGGTCTTAGAACGACCATTCCTACACCAACAAGCATTAAGGTTTTTAGCTTCTAAACAATTGGTTCATAGTAAGGACTTCCATTCAAGGTGGCCATATATGAAACAAGATTATTTCAATCAAGAGGCCTCCCAATACCTTCCTAAGAAAGTATTTTTACGTGTCACATGGACACTAAGGGTGGCACTTTTCAGTATGATGCATCCACACCTGTTGCTTATGAATTTTGTCACAAACACATTTTGTATATAACAGTTTGAAAGAGCTTGGATTTATCTTGTTACTCCTTCGATTTTTCCCTCCTTTCGAAGTAGGGAGGTAGGCCCTCTAAAGATTAAAAAAAGAAAGGAAGTAAATTTGTAGCTCAATCTCCTAGATCACATGAAGCAAGGAGAGAGCACACACAATGCCTTTTTATTACACTAGCATGGAGTTCATTTTAATCCAAATTGAAATATGTGGGTGATTATACAAAATGTCAAAGGAATGTTTTTGATTCCCAAGATCATCGAGTGGCACAAGAGAAGAGCATATGCACTCAATGATGAAAGTGTAAATCACAAGACATGGAAAAAACTTGTTAATTTTAATCGTCAAAGTAAAGGTAAGTTCATTTTAAGCACAAAACGAAATGATAAGTTGTATTGTTCAATTTTAAACCCAAAGTAAAATGATGTGAAGGTTCAATTTTAACTGATTTGGGCGTTCATTTTAAAATCCAATTGAAAGCTAGTGTGGTCCTAAAGGATAAAATGAAAAGCATGATGAATGGGTTATAATTTCCCCAAAAGTGTTGAAACACTTGTTACAATTATAAGATTTAAAGAAAAGAATGCTTCTTTACTTCAACTTTTATTGTCCAACCTGTAAAATCCAGATAACCTAAAAACCAAAAGAAAGTCAAAGGCATGTTAGTGATTAGATGAAGTAAAATAATTAAAGCACATGCTAAAAATTGATCACTATTTTTCTTACTAGAGAGGGGCATCACTATTTATGATAACATCGCCATAAATTAAATGAGCGTTGCTCTAGTGAAAATTAGCATCACTCTATAGAAGAACAGTGGCGATGATAGCATCACCATTTGGGAGTGTCATCGTTTGCAAATTCTCTATACCTCTAAAAGGTATTAGAGTTTCCATTTATTTTAATTAGCGCCAAGGTATTAATTTAATGTTGTTGCTATATCATATGATGATAGTGTCGATATATGGTAATGCCTTTCAAATGAGTCGTTGAAATTCTCTGGAGCATTTTTGTATCTACAAAAACTTGAAAAATGGACTTCGAGAGGAAAATTTGTTAAATGTGATTGATTTAGCCCTCCTTCTAGCACCAAAATGTGATTGAAAGACTATTCTGGGCCAACTACACTTGATCCATGAAGAATCTAAGCATAATCATGCCACTAAAAATCAATCCCAATAGAGATCATTCAAATGAAAACTAAACTAAGCATCCATTTAAACATAACATACTAAACTATGAAAGCTTCAAAACACCTACTCTAATCCATTGAAACTTATCCTATTGGGAGAGTGGTGTCATGTTGATGTGGAAGAACAACCCTTTCTCAATCCCTTAGATAAGGAGCTTGTTTCAATCAGTTTTAGTGAAGAAAACTGATGAAACCATTGATATATGTGTGATGAAACATGATTTCAATGCTAAACTAACATGATGCAAGTTATTTTAACATGATGTAGGTTAACATTATTGATATGGTTGTATGGAAAGCTAATCTAAATGGACTTTAAATTAAAAAGATTCAAACCCTAATTACCAAATAAGCTACATGAATGCATCTATGTTATCATGGAATCCATTAATAAAAGATAAGCTAATATGATGCAATTAAAATACACTAAAATAAGGTTAAATTTGAGTGCAAATACAAGTGATTTTAACAGCATAAGTTTGATGTTAAAAGATGGATCCATTTGTCTCCAAATAGTAACCTATTTATAGGAAAGCAAATGATAAATAGAGGGTTGAGATTAAAAAGGTTAATCAATGGTCAAGGATGTAAAAAGTTGGAGGCATGCATCATGGATTCCCATTAAGCATTGAAAATTCAAGATGATATTTAATCAAGGGATCACATTAATCCAAAACAAACACACTTTTAACTTGCACACAAAGTCAAGTAAGTTTGTTATGAAAAAGAATATTCCTTACAATATCCTCATGGGTGAGGAGAATGGATATTTAGTTAATTAAAACCAAATTAAATTGTGCAAAGGAGGAATATTCCCTTGCAAGTAGGGGGAATTAGATTTATTAGTAATTAAAAATTAAAACAATGCTAATTATGCAATTTGTAGAAGAATTATATGATATTCATTAAATAAGGTGATTTAATGAAAAGGGGAGATATGATATGACATTTAATTAAATAACATAGGGTTATTTAATTAAATAAGAGGGCTTAGGGATTTGAATTAAATAGTTTGATGTATTTAATTTAATAGGATGAAATGTCAACATGAAAGGGGGGTGAATTAATTTGATTAAATTAATTAGGTCAATAGATGCAAATGATGCAATTAATTAAATAGCTAGGCAAATTTAATTAATTAAGTAAAAAGAGGGTGTATTTCAAGATGAAATGATGTTAGTATACCCAATTCGACTGTATGATATCATTCAGGATATTTTTCAGTGTCTACACTAATATCCTAATTTCTAACATGGTATTAGAGCAGGTTAGGTTATACTAATCATTTTTATAGGTTATACTAGAAGACACAAAATTTATAAATTGGGATTACTAGGTAAAATTTAAACATCGTCATGTTTATAAATCTTATGAATATTATCCAAGCTTTCATTATTTAGGATGTATTTGAGTGTTTTCTTCATAATAGTCAATTTTTAGTCTTCTTAATATAACAAATTATCTTTTTTGTATTACTATTCAAAAACTAATTTGAAAAATTCTTATATTTTTTAATTCTCAAAAACTATGTAGACATGATCTTTTATATCTCATAAGAAAACATAAGACTAAAATTTATCAATCTTTACAAAGATGCATAAATTACAATATGCAATCAACTGTATAAATATATTTCCAAATCAATACATGCCAAAACATCTATGCCAAATTTATCCCCGAATATTCATTCAAAATTCTAATAAGATTGCTAAATCTAAACCATTTGAAAGATTTTTTAATAATACTTTAATAGTTCAAGTCTCCCATTATATACATCTAAACCTTCATAAAATCGGAATCCATTAGATATGTTGAAGTATTCATAAAGTGAAAGTCATTATTTATGTCAAACTCTTCATTAAAGTCGAAGTCTTTATAAAAAGCAAAGGGCTTACTTTTCAATTAGTCGAAGGAAAATGCAATAGGTCACGACGCTTGATATAAGGACATGCAATTAAGTCTTAAACACCTAATATCACTTAAAGCAATTCGATCCCGATTGATAAGGACATGACGTTTACTCATAGGACAAATAGGCCAGCCTGAATAAAATTGGACACCCACTTTCCCTGACCTGCGCAAAATCTTTAACAGTCACGAAATGCGCTTATTTTCTTAAATTTCTCTCTCAGACTGTCAATGCCTCCGGCCTACGTTTTCCATTAAAATCTGTATAATAAAACCCAATTTAGTTGGAAAATGATTGCATTATAATTTTAAGTTGTTGTTGGGGCACGTAAGCTGCATGCAAAAAGAACAAATCCAACCATTTCAGTTCATGCTCAGTATGGTAGTCAAGAAAATGATCTTCTTCATTCGGACATCAATTAGCTTCCTAGTAATAGAGGCGAGAGAACTGGTCGATTCCATATCACTCAGTATCTATGGGTATAGTCGATTCCAAGAGAGGTACGTAATTCAGGAATTTCAATTACATTTGTTCAGGTGGGGTTTGTTTTTTTGTTTTTTTTGGTTGTGTCAGAGGTATTTCCGTGATCCAGTTCTGCATCTAACCACTCTTGTCTTGGTTTTACTTCTTGTCAAGTTGGGGTCTGGGAGGGGCGAGCTGAGGTGAGACTAATCGTCCAACCAGTCTTGCCTTGGTCTTACTTCTTGCCAAGTTGGAGTCAGGGAGGGACGAGCTGGGGTGAGACTAATCCTTTGAAAACACATGCAATCACCTACAAACCATATGCATCGGATAAGTCCGAGCCTTGGAATCAAACCTGGAACCAGTGAAGAACAAAACCCACGGCCCAAGCCATACTGCTCATAAGAAAGGAGTGCATTCATTATTGTCTTCCAGAATACCAAGTGATTCTCGTGAAGAATATGCCAATATCACTGTCGAATAGTTGTTGAATCGATCCGACCTGGTCTGAATGGGAAAAGGTATAAGCATTCCCTCCCTATATAGATTGCTATTTGCTACCATGTGGTCCACAACCATCTTACCCAAGCTTTGTCCACCTGTTCAGAACAAAACTCGATGGCTTGGAATAGTTTGGAGTATTCCTCCTGAGATGATTGCTAGCATCGCACCTGAACGATGCATTCGCTGGAAGATTATAAAGAATGCGAGATATTTGCCATGAATCAAACAGTGTAGATTAATAAGAACATATGTTACGTTGTCTGACTAACCTAGTAGGAATGTTCTCAATCTCTAACATCTTTGGCTTGGATCTGATTTGATTAACCAAGTCTTAAGCAAAGCAATTATTTACAAACAATAATATAAATCACCAGGATACTATAATTTTGCCATAGGTTCTACTCCATTTTTCCCACATTCCGAGTTCTGTAAATGCTTACTGTACCTTAGTTTCTACGTCTAACAAATAGAATGCCTTTCACATTACAATGAGCCTCTCCTACGTAACTAGTTCTCCAACGAGAGCCTTAATGGGATAGACGGTGCGCCAAGATGTCCTACTAGATTGGATGGAACCCGTTTACCAGTCGTGTGCTTGTATATGGGCGCCTTAGCCTAAAATATTTTCACTATCACCCTACCTTGCATAGGTACGCATGCCATTATGCAATTTTAGACTTTGATTTTCCTCATTCAAATGTGCACCACAACATGATTTACATTCTGAATTTCAAATGTGCACAACATGATTTACATTCTGAATTTGAAAACAAATCCTCTTTGATGGACTGTATAAGTGCTTTGACTTTCTTTATGCTATCATTTGAATCTATATATAGGAACTATTTAATACAAATTCTAGTATTGACTCCTAATGCGTTTAAACTTGTTTATTATGAAGATATTGTGATATATTTTCTATTATTTCATACAATTTATTGGCTTTTGAAGTTTTTATTTTTTCATTTGTGATATGGTTGGATGTATTTTATGATTTATTGACTACATGCTTGTAAATTGGTCTCAATTAATAATTGTCATAGAGTTTATTGTTGGAAAGCGTGAAGTGGTAAATCAATTATCTCATTTTTTGGATGATATGATTTATCCTATACCTATTATTTATTGTTGATTAGACCGTGGTAATAATCTTATAGTCCATTGCCCTTCGATGGGTTTTAGGTGAGTTTTTCATAAGTTGGGAATTAATTTCCCACTACCTCTCTATATATGCCAATGGCTCAAGGCTAGATACATTTTGAAGACTAAATGAAAACAAACATATAGTTATGACATTGATAATTATATGATTAAAATAGCCTTTCCATATCTCAACATGCATAAAGGAAAATTCATATGGAGATTCTTTAACCTTAATCATTATTATCATGAATTTTTTTACCATTTATTAAAATTACATTAGAGGATGTACTTTGGAATGGTTTTTTTTATAAGTGTTAAAGCTATAATCTATGTAATAAATTAATGACAATAAGCTACAAAATATATAGTAGTATTATTGCAGTTGTTTCTTATACTTTAATATTGTTCATCTATAGATCTTAGAAGTTGAAATAGAGGTTTAGAGAATATAGTTCTTTTATACATTCTTCTACAACTACATTTTGTAGATGGTTCTAGACCAAATTTGAGGTCCATGACATCTAACTCGCACATATAAGGTATATCTATACTTTGGGTTTTAGTTTGTAATTTTTTTATATTTTCTATTATAAACTAATGAGATTTATAACTCCTACTAGCAAAAGGACTTTTCAATCTCATTATAATAAATTGGGAAAAATAGTTATTTCCCTCTTTTGAAAAATAAAATAGTAAGGTAAATCAAAGGTAAGAGAAGAAGATACAAAATAGTACACATCCATAGACCCAAGTAAAATTGCATTAAACTATAAAACATTTTTTGATACTATATCTTATTTTTTCTCTTTAGTGTTACTTTAGCTAATATTTTTCATGAGCTTCAAGTATCCTCTAAATTTATTGGGTATAAATGACTCTAGTTATAATGGGTGGCTATTACCCTTATAAACTATCTAGGGAGCAAGCTTGGAAAGGATAGCTCACTCATTCCTTAATTTTTTTATGGATTGTTTTTTTCATGATCATTAGACTATTTTATATTTATGAGGAATACTATATGCTTATTGGAAAATGGAAAATGCATATTTCTAACTATGCAATTTGATTACTCTATTACTAACTATATTGGTGATTCTAGTTTAGAATATGTCTTCAAAATAAATGGTGCAGGTGCTCTTACATGTATGGTGTAATACTTTTAAGAAAATATGTCTTCTATATTTTTTAAAATCAAAGACCAAAATACAAAAGTGGCTCCTAAAGAATCAATGCGGCTTTGAAGATTTATGAAAGAGCTTAAAATGGATACTAGTAAAAGTATCCCTTTACTATATGATAACTAGAGTTATTTACACTTACCAAAGAATCTCATTTCTAAAGAGGGAAAATAACATTGAAAATCATTGGCACCTCTCTCAAGAGAAATTATTCGATCATTAAAGTTATCTCAAATTTTGTTCAAGCAAAAGTATTACATCATTAAAGTTCTCTCCAGTTTTATTCAAGAGAAAGTATTCCATCATAAAAAAATTACCCAAGTGAAAGTATTTTATCATTAAACGTTCTCTCTAGTTCTATTTAAGAAAATTTGTTTTATCATAAAAAAAATTCTCCAATTCTATTCAAGAAAATGAATGTTATGGGAAAGAAGAAAAATATTTAAATATTAGTTATCACTTATAAAAACCTATGTGCAATGATTGGCCTTAGGTGATGTCATTGAGGGGGAGTGTGCATAAAACCACCTCATGGATAAATCCTAGATGTAAGACCTAACAAGGATAATATAAAACCTAAAGGCATTATATACTCCAAATTCAAATAAATGCTTGGCCTAAGGTGATGCCATTGAGGGGGAGTGTGTATGTCAATACCACCACCTAATGGCTAAATCCTAGATTTATAAGTCTTATGGGAATGCATTAAAGTTCTCTCTATAAATATTCCAACTATAAAAGAATTGCATTATGTCCTATGGGCACTATGTAATGAACCTAGGGTGAGGGTGATTTGAGTAAACTCGGGCTCCAATAAAAATAATTATAAGACTTCATATATAGAATTATTTTTAAAACATTGGGATTATAAATTATGACAAGATGATTTTCATATAGTCTAAATTACATGACTTTCATTTTGGCATATATTTGTTTCCCTATTTATCACTGTTAAATAAGACCTACATTACTAGGGTACTTCACATTTTATTTTATGGAAATTGACATGTGATGCCCCCTATTAACATCAAGGGGGAGTGTTAGAACATAATGTTATTAGGGGTCAACCTTATAACATTTATAAATTGTTCTAATATAAGGTTATAAAACCTTATATATTATATGCTTATTAAGCATATCCCATTTGAAATCATTATAGTCTAATAATTAGATTATTGATTATTTATGAATGGGGGTTGTTGAATAGGTGTGACTAATACCCTTTCAAGTATTATGTCAAATTTCCTCCTATATTTAAGGAGGTTCTCTCTCATTTGAGAGTGTAAAATTTGGAGATTATATTATGAACTATATCACTATGCACATGAGGTATTATTGGCCATGTGGAAGTATGGAGAAGTGTTCCCCAATTTTGATCTATGTTATAATAGACCATTAGTGTAAGTGTTTTAATAAAATGATGATTTATGGGGTTTTCTACCTGAAATGGTTTTCTCCATGTATATCTTGTGTAATGTGTAAAATCTATGCTTGTATGATTCTCATTTTATTTTTTATATCTTTTTTATAATGATTAGTATCCCAATATCCTAATTTCTAACAGATTCGGATGCTCATAGGTATGTATATTCATGAATCTCATGTGCATGTCTAATGTTGATTATGATGAAAATAAGCATAGACTAAATGTATGTTTTCTATTTATCTTCCCTATACTCATGACATAGTTTCCTACTTCATCACACTTATATCATTTTATGCCTTCTCCAAATTCCTGAATTAAGGAAAAATAACTTGTGTCATGTTACTTACTAATTTTATTAAATTATTATTTCGTTATCTTTTAAATTAGTAGTATCATCAAGTCTTATGATTTCACTACCTCTAGTTCAACTCTTTATATGAGTAGTCATATTTCAACTAAGGCCAAAGGGAAAAGGATTTGTTTAAAAACTAATAGATTATCTTCATTCAAATTGAAAAGTGAAAGAATCTTAGTGATGAATTTAGTCTTTAGAACATCATTGAGAGATTCTTGTCATATAAGAATACTTCCTCGCTAACTATTGCTTGTTTCTCTATCATTTTTCATAACAAAGACTTGCAATGGATGCCCATACTCGATAATAACCAGATACTGGCAAAGGTTATTTTCATGGTTTTAGAGATTATCTTGATACAATGTAGCCTAGATTGATCATAATACTTTGGGGATAAGGTGAGACTTCTAATAGAATTCACTAGTCCACCCTAATACCTTTTTAATATTGGTTTGGTTTGAATAGACATGGAAGGACAAATATGACTATTGATGAACATCCCATGACACACAGTGTTGAAAGAATGAAGAAGAAATCCTTTTAATGTGTTTTCATTGATGCCAACATAAATAATTGTTGATTATTTTTATAAACTGATGAGAAGAATGAAAACATCTTAATCCTATAATTTGGTTTGAAATTACTCATGTAATAAGATTTTCTTATAAGGTTATAGTATGTTATTCCTGGCTATTATATGCATCTATGAATAGGTTGAAAGTTACAAGTAATAGAAGTTCGACATATAGTTTTCGGCTTTATATAGTGTAAATAAGTATGTCTAATTTGGTTCACATTCCTCTAGTATTTGGATTCAATCTCTATAATTTTGGGAGATTGTTTACAACTACTAGTACACTATATATTCTAGATGATGAGTGATTATAAGATTGGATGGATCGTTGGTATTTGATCAATTGGCTTATTTTGTTATTAGGTCTAATTCATGGCTGACCTAATGCTTGATATATGTTGTGGAGATTAATTAAGTATTTTGGATATTAAGGGGAACTATTTTAGGTCCATGCCAACCTAAATTAAGTGTTGCAAATTTGGTTTGATTGAAAAGATGTTTTGAATCAAGTTTGGACTAACAAGGTAATTTTGAATTAAAATAGAGCTACATCTAATTAGGATGACCTAATTGATATATGTGGATGTAATTGAGTATATATATAATGGGTGATCCCACAATACTGGTTTGTAATTTTTGGGCAAACTAGACAGTGAACTAATTTTTTTTAACTAAATCTTCACTTTCGGGCTCCTATAGTGACTAAACCGTGAGGAATTTGAAGATGATGCAAACTAGTGATTTGTGAAGTTGTCTATATATTCTAAATATAGTTTTTTCAAATTTTTTGGATTTAGATTGCACTTTTTTTTCATCTCCTTCGAAAACTAGTTTTTATCAGTAAAAAACATTTTTAAAGATTGATGCTCACTGTATACAACATAAATTTTTTTGTATGAAGGATAAAATTCTAATTTCTTGAATTTAGATTTGTGGGTATGTGCAGGATCATGATGGGCCAAAAAGTGGCAATATGTAAGTGATATGATGGCCCATGTGACTGACCAATTTTTTTTTACCCAAAATTGATGACACGAAAAGGGTTTTTAAAGGAGATTCTTAGCTTTTCATCAATATAAATTATGCTTTACTTTGAATTTTATAAATAATTATTATTCATTTTCTATTTTAATTACGACTAAAGTCCTGATTGATAGGTTGATTGAAAAAAATCTATAGCTTTCAAAGGGCATCACATTTTTTGAATCAGAAACATGTGTCACATTCTATGCTTCACATACTATAGGATTAAAAAAAAAGAATTGAATTTCATGAATTTTTGACCAAGTTAAGGTGGTTAGACATATGATTTTTTATATTTTTTAAAAGTTGTCATAAGAAATTCATAATTAATTATTTACTTGGAAAAAAATTACAATAAAATATGCATCACATTGGGACATGAGTCTTCCAATTATATCTAAAATATTATCATTTTATTGTGGTTAGGGTGGTCAGACAGACACCTACTTCTTATTTTTTCCCTAAAATTTAAGTACTACTGCATTGAATTTTTTAATTTTCACCAAATAGATTTTTTTAAAATAAAAATAAACCTAGTAGTTTAGAAACTACATTCAATTTGCAATAGATTCTATTCTTACATATTTTTGAAACAATATAGTTAACTTATTCAAATTTTTACGTCAAGTTGCCTAACTCTGATTTTTCCGAATTTTATTGCCACTTAAGGGCCTGTTTTTTCCATGATGATCCTGCACATGCCCTTGTAACAATGATATCTAACCAGTTCATTTGGTTTCATACTTTTTTTATTAAATATTTTTTCCTTAATCAAGTTTCGTAGTCAAACCAATTGCAATTCAGACATAGGCGGACTTTATACAACATAACTTTTTCTGTATGTATCAAAATTCAAAAAAACAATTAATGGATCAAGGATATCAATACCCAGCCTGAACATATATTTCTAAATTTTATTTTTATAATCTACTACTTTTCCACATGTGTAGAATAGAGAGCTTGATTTTTAGTGAAAAAACTACATTCACAAGAAAAAAAAAATATAATAATCAAATTAAATTTAATCAAAATTATACTTTTTTGGAAGCTTATAATAAGGATTACATACTTACAAAAAATAAAAAATAAATGAATTCATTTGATCCCCCAAAAAGTAAATCAAAAGTGGTTTTTTATCAACATTTTGATAGGTGTAAAGGAGACTCCATTATAGGTATGGTTTAAAAGTAGCGGGGTTCTATCCAAGGGGGCTTGGTCTAATGTGATTTGATCAAATTCTCTTGAATTGGAATCCTTTAAATGAAACTTTTGAAGGTTTAAATCATTATATTTACTAAAAATATGTGATTTCAACAAAAATCAAAATCTCTTAGAAAGTGTAAACCACTATTGTGGTAGATGTGAGACATTTTTGAGTTCTAGGAGATGGGTATGTGCAAAATCGTTATGGAAAAACAAGCCCTTAAGTGGCAATGAAATTTCAGAAAATCAAAGTTAGGCAACTTGACATAAAAATTTGAATAAGTTATCTATATTATTTCAAAAATATGTAAGAATAGAATTTGTAGAAAATTGAATGTAGTTTCTAAACTACTAGGTTTATTTAAAAAAAAAAAACTATTTGGTGAAAATTTGAAATTTCAATGCAATAGTACTTAAATTTCAGGGAAAAAATAAGTAGTGTTTGTCTGACCATCCTAACCACAATAAAATGAAAATATTTTTTTTATGATATTTTAGATATAAGTAGAGGACTCATGTCCCAATGTGATGCATATTTTTTTGTAATTTTTTTCCAAGTAAATAATTAATTATGATTTTTTTATTACAACTTAAAAAAAATATAAAAACTTGTATGTTTGACAACCTTAACTTGATCAAAACTTCATGAAATTCATTTTCTTTTAATCCTATAGTATGCAAAGCATAGAATGTGACACATGTTTCGAACTCAAAAAATGTGATACTGTTTGAAAGCTATAGATGTTTTTCAATCAGCCTATGAATCAGGACTTTAGTCGTAATTCAAATAGAAAATAAATAATAATTATTTATTAAATTCAAAGTAAAACATAATTTATGTTGGTGGAAAGCTGAGAATCTCCTTTAAAAACCCTTTTCATTTCATCAATTTTGGGTAAAAAAAAAGTCATCAGCCACAAGGGCCATCATATCACTTACATATTGCCACTTTTTGGCCCAT